>BLSF01000024.1:2842-41799 GCA_012862575.1 Parietichytrium sp. I65-24A
CGCCAGCCCGGAGCGCATGGCAGGCTCTCAGTGGCGGCCGCGGGGCGCTCTTCCGCTCGTTTCCTGGCACCTGCCAGGGCTTCCAGTAGGTCTCGCTCGACAAGCGCGAACACGAGCGACTAAGACCCTCCGTTCCCGCCCGCGAGGCATCGTGGTTGAGCGCGGCGGAGCTGCTCCCGGGTTCTGGAGGCTTTGGAGGCCCCTCCTCCGTCCGAGCGTGGGACGACATTTGTGAGTCATCCACCCAAATAGTAGGTGCGGAAGTAGAGTTTCAGAAGACTCTGAAGAAGTGATTGTCTCCAAACTCACTCAGTCACGATCTACAAATTAAAAAGTAAGCACGAAGCGCCTTTTCTCACTTTCATTTATTTATATATAATATATTGTTGAGGCTTTGGTGCTGACCGCCTCCAATTTGCCGTCATTTAAAGTTGACGACCGAGCGGCTACTGCTCAATCTTGCAAGCAACCGAGTGGGCACGTCAGGACGTCGCGCAGCAATTTTTTTAAGAGGGGAAATTGGAAAACTAGGATCGCCTGGAGGCCATCGTGCAACTAGTGGGCTTATCAAACCCTCAACACGACGCCGCAAACGCTTTGCTCCAGCTGCCCGCCCAAATATCCTTTTCTTTGTCTGCCCTGCCGTCTCCAAAGTTAAGGTCGTGACCTTTGTTGAGGCGAACAAAGACAAGAAGGCACACTGGATGTCAGCAGATTTCAGAAAATTAAAATTTAAAAATTGAATAATTTTTGATCATTCAACATCACAAGAAGAACAACAACGAACAAGTCATATTGCGTCACTGCTGGCGCAATATGCTCTGTGTGCAAATCACCTACGGTAGTTGTTAGAGGAGGCATAGGACCACGGACGAAGTATTCGAGTGACAAATGGATTTTTTCCTGAACTCCTTCGCAGTGAGAACCTCCAGGTTGAAACTGTCGAAAGAATGTGAACACTTGCAATCAGCATGAATCGTACGATTATCGTAGTACTTGGAGGTCACTGAACTGACTGGAATGGGACTTTTTAGTGAACACGAGATGGAGCTGAAAACAGCGAGCCAGCCTCGCATTCAACGAACGGGGCTGCTGAGCTGGCGAGCGCAAAATAGATCCTTCTTGACGGTGTCAACGAGAATATGTAAATGGTCCTTTTCAAATTAAAAGCGCAACGAACCTGCAATGCTGATGGGTTCAATCAAGGTTGGCGGACTGTGAAAAAAAGAAAAAGTGCGGATTGGAATCGATGATGCAGCATAGAATGTGGGATGAAGGGTTCAACCAAGGTCGTATCCAAGAAAAAACGGCCTCGCCAAATTCAGTCTTTCGGCAAAAGAGTCCCAGAAAGACTGGGCAATGCGCAGAGACATTTCGCATCGTACTCGAGCGAGCGTTGATCCGGGGAAACAAACACATCGGCCCAAAATCCTCAACTTTGTAAATGTTCCAGTCAAATCCAAAACCAAAACACAACAAGAAACACTTGCACATCCAAACAAAGAAAAGCGAAGAAAAGCAACTAAAAAGTTTGCAAAAGCCCCCACCGAAGAAATTTTGATTTGAGAAGGAGAAAGATGAAGACGACTAGTGTGCTAGTGTTTATGCTGTCCGCAACTACTCTTAGCGAAGGGAGACGCTTCAATGAAAAGCCCGCAACAAGCGTCCCGGCTGGCCACTTTCGGGTCGCCTCCGCTAGTTGGCAGTACGATGCCCGCGCTACTCTGGAAGGTTACCTCAATTCCACGAGAGGGATGATTGAAATCATTGAAGAGGCTGCGGCCGATGGAGCGCAGTTGATCATTTTTCCCGAAACAAGCTTGAACACGCCCTCTTCTTTGACTGCGACCTGCACCTGGGAGACTGCTCTAGAGACGCGAGCAGAATACATTCCAGAGATCAGCAACAGCTCGCAAGCAGACTTTGAGCTACCTTGCTCTGCAGGATCATGGAACAATCGCCCGATTTCGCAGCTCCTCTCTTGCGCAGCAAGGAAGAACCAAATTTATGTCTCTGCGACCATGTACACGAGCCAGCCCTGCTCAAGGGAGCACGTTGGCGACCTTTGCCCTCCAGGTGATGTCATGGTTTTCAACACCATTGTCACTTTCAACCATCGTGGAGAGCTCGTGGGCAGATACTTTAAGAGAAGTCTCGCGGAGGAGGCTCCGATGGCAGTGCAACCAACGCCTCTGACCCTTGCTCACTACCCGGATAACCCCATCCTTCGCACAGAGTTTGGCGTGGACTTTGGTCTGTTGATCTGCAATGATTTCTTTCAGCCGCACCCAATCGACTCGTATGTTTCCAGCGGCATCACCAACTTTTTATGGAGCAACGAGGCGATGAACACACCTACAACTGGCACTCAAATTGGCTTTGCGCAGGGGTTTTCTGCATCACAGGGAGTAAATATGGCTGCTTCCGGTGCCGCATACGGAGCAAATGGAGTGGGCCTCTTTTCGCAAGGTAGCCCTGTGGCAATGCACTCTGAGCCAGATCTGTGCACAAATCACGATCTCGCCACCATTGACCCAAGATGCCTCGGTTACGTTGTTGGTGATCTGCCTGTGCAACTGAAACCAAAACCGGAATTCTACGACGCGCCAGAGCTTGGCGTTCCACAAATCAAGGAAACAGTTCCTTGCTACTCGTTCCAGCAGAATGTGTACTCTCATTTATTCTCGAGCACGGAAAACCTTACCGCAAGTGAGTATGATGAATTCTCAAAGAGGTCTGGAATGGATGGTGAGTGCGCCCTCTTGCAAGCTGACGCCAATCAAACCATTCACGCTCAAATCTCAAATAGCGATGGAACGAAATGCACAGTTCGTGCGACACTTGCCGCCTCAAGCTCTCAGGAGTTTGTTCTGAGAATTGGATCGCTCCCTTCCATTCTTCGCACGCCTTGCCGGGGACCTGTCAATCTGTGCTCCTTCATTTCGCGGGACTCCTTCCAGAGCGCAAACATCGTCGGGCAAAGTACTGACTTTCTTGACTTTGAACTGACGCAGGAGATCTCCTCCGATGCGAACCCAATGGACAGACCTTCTGCGCAGATTGTGGGATCCCGAGGCATTACGAAACCTTTTGGGGCTCAGATTCGCATGATCGCAAATGAGGCCCGAACCTCCACAAGTTTGCGCGCCAGCTCTGACATCACCATTGCACATGTCGCTATGTTCAAGAACGCCGCTCCGGGGCTCTGGCCAGCTTGCAAGCAGTGCTTTGACACTTCGCAGGGCTATCCGCATGGCGAAGCTACATCTTCCTTTCCTCCACCAACCGCGAACAGCACCTCGGTGGACAAAGCTCTCTACAACACAATGTGCGTTGAGTGCAACAACCCGCAGGGTTTCCTGGCCGCGCCAGAATGGCCTCCAAAGTGGGCTACCTTGAATGTAACTGCCCTTTAGACAAATCACATAACACAAATAAAGTAAAAAAACCGTCAGCTCATCTTACAGACAACAATAGCGCAGCACAATTGGCGCCCGACCCATCTCTTGTTCGATGTTCATTAGCATAAATAATTTTACAAAACAATTTTGAGTTGTGAAAATCATTGACAGTGAGTGCGTGCGAAAACGTTTAAGTTCAACATTCTATCCCCTCTCCAGCCACGGTAGCCTCCTCATTAACGCTTATTTATAAGGTGCAACCGAAGGGTTCCTCCAGGCCCGAGACGATTCTAGCGGTATAGTTAAGGTCTCACCAGTGCACACCACCAGTCGTGAGACCTTTGGGAAGTAAGGAATAGAGTGTTTCTATCATCTATCCGTACGGTCGATCCAACGAGTACCTAGAATTTAGATAGGGCTTGGTTGGACTTCTGTGATCTTCTGGGGGTTGTTCCTGATAACCGTACTTCAAACCATAGGCCGAATTCTTGCAGTTGATTCTTATTTTTAGGAGACAGTCGCACCTCGAAGAATGGAAGAACAACGCCACTGCTCCTTGATTCATGAAGAATGTGAGACAAGAAGAGACGCCACAGGTACAGATTCTGTGGGTAAACATAAGAGCTGACCGCGAATCTGCTCGACTGCTGTAAGCAGTGTTGCTATCGGCAAAGGTATCATTAGGTATGTTTGCGGCACGGTCCAATGTGAAGCGACAGTTCCAGAATTGCTTGGCCCATCAGTCCTCACAGTACGAACGTGGCGCTTGGTAAGCAAGCACGCAGCTGGCGGAGGCAGACCGGCGGGCTTGTCTGCGATGTCCAAGCTGTCGCTAAAATGGCGCAGGTTTCAGGCGTCCACGTGGGTGAACGTGTTCCCGGTGTTTGTGAGCTCGTTCTTCGGGTATTCGATGCTCTCAGTCATCTTTAATGTGATCTTGGCGTACGGCTTGTGCTGGATCAAGCTCACCGACGATCAGCTGGAGAGCCTCCGTGAGCCCGAGTGCATATTTGCGTGCTCCCTCGTGTTCTCGGGGGACTCTGACGAGGCCCGGGCAATTGTGGGGCTGCTGAGTGGCGCAGCAATCTCAGTGTCAACATTGACGTTCTCCCTCATCGTCATCGCGCTTCAGATGACGGCTGTAAACTACACGCCTCGCTTACTGGAAGGCTTCTTGCAGGATCCTGTGTACAAAGTCGCGATGGCGGTGTACATCGGGACCTTCGCCTATTGTTTCATTGTCTTGGAGAACATCGAAATCAGTGAAGTACCGCTTGTGGCCGTCAATTTCTTGAAAGTTCATCTAGTTGTACTAGTCATCACATTCGTTCACTTTGTAGAGTACTTTGTGACTAATATGCGGCTGGAAAAGATCTTGCTCAAGGCAGCAGCGAACGCACACGGTGCTATCGGCCGGTTGGGCAGGATCAAAGAAGAGCAGGACCCTGACTCGGCAACGGTAGACATGTCCTCGTCTCAACTGAAGGTGTCAAAGAGCGCGTTCCGAATTTTAGCGCTTGCCAATGGATACGTTGTGGATTGGCACCTCGAATCCATAAAGTGCGAAATCTCTCAAGTTGGTTGCAGACTTCGATATCAGTGCCACGCTGGGGACTACATTACCAAAGGTACCCTCATAGCTTGGGCTTGGCCAGCAGATGGCGACTGGAGCGCAGTGCAGAAGAGAGCTCAGCAAGAGGGCATCATTGGTAGTCACACCGACCTTGAAGACTACCTGAGTGTTGTGACCAACCGTGGATTTCGTCTTGAGCAATCCCGGGAGGGGCCGCTCGACGTTGCTCTGGGCATTCGCGAGCTTTCTGACATTGCGGTGCGCGTTCTGTCCCCAGGAATAAACGATCCGCAAAGCGCGGTGCAGGTATTGGATGCACTTAGCGGTGTCTTCTCTGACCTGGCACTCTCCGCGCTTGCTGATGTTATGGTGTATGACGAAGATGACGAGCTGATAGTTCTGGCTCCTTGTAGGGATTTCTCCTTTCTTCTGTCCATTTGCATGGACCCGGTGCGAACCTACGGGAGCTCGGATATGAGCGTGACACGGCGAGCAATAGTCTTTCTTGGAGATGTAGGGTGCATTTGTGCTCGCTCCAAGCAGCGCGAACGCGTGGAAGTTGTGAAAGCGCAAATCGAAAGGTGGATAACCATCCTAAAACGAAAATTTAGTGACGACAGTGACGAAGTGGAGCGAATGATGAAAGTCGTAGAGCAGGTCTCTCACTTGATTGACGAAGCATCGAGTCGCTACGTTCACCAGACAAAAAATCCAGAGCATGAGCAAGAACGCAAGGATGACGCCGACGTGGATGGTGCTGAGGATGAAACTGCTCGCAAAGCCGAACGAGAAAAGAGTCGATCCGGCCCGATTGAAGACGAGTGAAATGCTTTGTTGCTGTAGCAATGTACGCGCCCACATGAGCATCAAAGTTTATGTATTTTAAACAGATAATAATAATAAGGTCAAGAGGGAAAACTTCATCTGATTCGAGAGATGACGAAGCAAAATCCATGACAATCGTCAACCCAGGCGCATGCGTGTACACTTTTGCGCTCGGAGGTCGCCTGTGCAAGGTGTGCGATGGCCTTTAAACACAAAAAGTGCACTGGCAGCTCCATGTCAATTCCAAATCATCGTTGTTTTTTATTTGTTCTACATCGAAAATATGAACTCAATGTCAAGAAGGAACTGGGCCCATCCGGCTCCCTGTACCAGACTAGCAGCAAGTATGGCATTGAGAGTGCGGGTCATGAGGTCAATTTCGTCTGTAGGTTCAAAATATTCGGTAAGTAGAAATTCCATACGCCATCTCCATGCGAAAATCGTGGCAAGAAGAATTGTTCAAAAGTTCTCCCAAATTAAATAGAATTTCCTATCAGATTTTGAAATGAAAACCTCCTAGTGTATTTAGTTCTTTTTCGTACCCATGGTAGAACGAGAAGCCTATTAAAGTTTAAGATGAGTACATTTGGTGGGATTTTTGAGTCGTGCTTACTGTTAGTCGAAACACTCAGTAATAAGGGCAACCTGGGCAACCTGGTCCAAAATTTTGCAGAGGGTTATTCGAGGGTGGGCGAACTTGAGTAAATGTTTCCTAATGGATACTTTTAAAAAAAGAGAGGGCGAAGCTACCCTGCTCGGTACTTCAGTTGGGGCCTGGGGCAAGAGGAAGATTCGCGTCTTTGTTGTGGTAAAAGTTATGGGATTCTTTGCGCGAGGACGCATGAGACTTAGAGCTTGGCGAGAAGAGGATCTTGTTTGGCGATCCGGAAAACACGCGGTATGACTTTCCGCTCGCACAAAACGTACAACTTGGATTGCCGCAAGTGCTGCGTGCAGAATATGTCATGAGTCAACAGAAAACGGATTCCAGAGCCCAAAGCGAAGGTCGTATGCGGAGCTTCAACAAGAGCTCCACAAGCCACTTGTTTTACTTGCTCGCAAATTCTACTTATCTCACTTTCTTCAATCTACTGCCATTTTCACTTAATCGAAAACTCTACCAATGGTGTTTGGTTGAACTTCCTACCAAATTCGAAAGCATAAAAATCCTACTTATTTTACTTGATCAGAACTACTCTTAGCTTTTCTTATTTATTGCTTTAATGACATGTTCGACCAATTCTGCTCAGGAGTCCCACCAAGATTTCTCTCCGAATTTCTACCATATTTTGGACCTACAGACGAAGTTCCTTCAGACGCAGGCGATGCTTGAAACTTCTCCTTCCTGACATGAGCGAATCTCACATCGCATATCGTAGCTGCCTTCAAGCATTTGTCATTCATTTGAACATGCACATCTCCATCTTCCACGTAAGCTATGGCCCAGGGTTCATCGAGATCTTTGATGCTGTCTGACCGCGAATCCTGCGGCGCCCAGCGGATCCTGTCATGCGAGTACTGAATCAAGCGCACAAGATCGTAATTGGTCATGTTTGCATTCATCGAAGATTTTTCAAAGGTGAGAGTGTACAACAGATCCTCCGAATTAATGTCACAGATTGCCTCGACAAGACTACACACTGAAGCCCCTCGTTTGCTCATGGTTCTCTCCAGGCTATCGTCCCTGTCGTCTTGTACAGCTACGGCGCTTTTCTTCAAGATCCGTGAATTGATGTAGCTGATCAAAAGTGTGCTTGTCGGGTATCCCACGACACAAATCAAGTATAGCGGTTTTGATAGAACGGGCATGACCCCGTAGTGGATGACTGAAAGTAGCAAATATATGCCCAAGAGCAGAAAAACCAGCTTTGGTTGCAACGGCGCGAGAAGCTCAGAGTAAACATCCCATCGAAAAATTCCAAACACTACTTTGTGCCTCCGCACGCCGCCATGTAGGTGAAATGCTGTCAGAGCGAGAATCATCAAGCCCTCCGCGCAAGCAGCGCAATGGGCGAATGCCATCAGAACCTGTACATAGCCTGTCGAGCCGAGATTGTCCATATTGTCCATAAAGAAACCTGAAGAATATCGGAGATAGGAAATCAGAGAGATGGTAGATACAAAACTCCACGGCCCGGCTGCCCCTCCTGAGATGATGATGAACATAATAAAGTCGAAAAGATCTACTCTTCCAAGTGTCAGACGCGTTTTACTGCCATCCTTCGCTTTCAGGACGACGAATCGGCCTTCAGCGAAATATTTCTGAACGGTGAGACCAAGCTTGATTGGGTGGATGACAAAACCTATCCACTCGAAAAAATTCAGAAAGTCGCAACGTGGAATATACTCGGAGTTGCACTCTTCTATAACCTCGGTCACATTCTGGTCGGGGTCTAGAATGATGCAATTCTCGGCGTTGTATCCGAGCGCATCCATGATAATGATGGTCGGGTTTGCACTTGTACAGAACTCATCGATTGAGAGACCTCCTGCGAGAATATGTGCCGTGCGCAGGTATATATTCACCCCTACAAATGTCATCGGAATCGCAAAGAGCAGAGCCAAGAGCTGCCCTGCGAGCATGAGCACCTTGAGTGCGTGCGGAGACTTCATTCTTGCGGAGAGGAAGCAGTGCTGGCTGCTCTCCAACTACCTCGGCTGTCTGCGGAGCGCGACGAAGTGCACGGCACCTGATGTGGGGAAGGAGCCCTTTTCGGGTTGTGAATCGGGACTGGAGCTCAAAAGTTTCTCTTCTACTTCGCTTTATTACGTTCCCAGACTGAGCGTAGCACTCAACGATCTTCTGTCAAAATGAACTCCTCAGATTGACTCTAGCACAGAGTGCAGCATCACATTACGCCCTCGCCACTTGTGCGCCAACAGCAATTCTTGAATCGTCGGATTGGAAAAGTCGTATCGCTCGCTACTGTCGTAAAAGTCGTTGAGGTTTCGGGCAGAACGAAATGCGACGTCTCGCAGTGTGCTGAGTAGTGTTGCACAGCAGATGTTTCTAGTTTGCGACCTCCTCTTTGCGAGTCAAAAAGAGCCCGCCTTAGGCCTTTTCTAGCGATAGTAGTACCGGATAACTCTGCGGTTTACTGCACCCTGTCTCAGTTGACGCATAGGCCAAAAAACTTCGTGGGCTGTTTGATTGAAAGATCCGGTTGCTGCACCGCAGTCGCGGTGAAGGTGTATGCACGACTTTGAAACCGCAGCATGAGGGACACCGTCGTCGTGCCATGATGATCGCAAGATTTGGTTTGGTTTGGTGCTCCATTGATTTTTTTTCACCATCGTGGATGAAGGCATGTGACGCATGCTCTGAAGATACGACGGAAACCTATAAAATCGAGGTAGTTGTCCTCTTCCAGAATTTGTACGCAATTTGTATTTTTGTGGGACGCAATATAGCGGCTGGTCACCGATCTCCGCCGCTACATCCTGGCTGTCATTGCCACCAAACTCTCTGACCGCCGAACTTTGTGGGAATGTTTTTACTGTTAGTTAGACCTTGGCACCTCCATAGATAATCTCACCAAATCATCTCTCGCCAGTTTTGCTTTCCCTGAAAAATTCCTATCGCTGATCAACAAAACAAAACTCTTTTGTTTGAGCGGCGCTGGGAATATCCGCCTCTCTGACCGCCGAACTTTGTGGGAATGGTCTTACTGTTAGTTAGACCTTGGCACTTCCATAGATAATCTCACCAAATCATCTCTCGCCAGTTTTGGTTTCCCCTGAAAAATTCCTATCGCTGATCAACAAAACAAAACTCTTTTTGTTTTGAGCGGCGCTGGGAATATCCGCCTCTCTGTCCCGCGTACTGGTACCATTTTCCAAAATCCGAATTATAAAATCGATATGTTTTGCGCGGCCTTCAACTTCCAGCTCATGTGCCCTCAACGGATTTATTTTCTGCTCCTACTTCTCTTGACTACATTAAAGACTAATAGTGCCAGGCCTTCCCTCTATAGTATACCGCTATGACATTTTTTATGACACTAGCTATTGGCGCAAGCCACAGTGGTACTTTTCGTTTTGTTTCGCGCAATGCGAGCTTGGCACTCTCGCGAAGGGTTAAAGTGTGGAGCATGGGCGCATTTATTCGGCGTGCCTCTTCATCGTGCCAAGTGTAATGGCAAAAATGTTACCGCTACGATACAGCTCCTATAGATAGCTCTAACCTGATTATCGTTCCTGGTTTTCAGTCGCGTCTGCTAAAACTGCGAGTTTTTGAAGAACAAAAGAATCGCATAAATGTGACCATCGTCAACCGTGATGTTTGCGCACAACGCGCTGCGTTATGAAAAAATACTGAGAAAGGCAAATTGATTTTTGTATTCCAGGGTCCGCAATTCCCCTCCTGTCATTTTTTACTATTTCTTTCACCGCAAGTGGTAGAGGTTTGTATAGGCAGTATTATGGACACTAACAGTGTTACTCCCCGCAAGGCGGAAACAGATAGGCTTCTATTAGGTTCTCCGGTAGCCCCACCTACTTTGAAGAGAGCGGCATACGCAGCGGGCAATGTGTGCGCAGAGCTACTGTATGTTGGCGTAAGAGTGCTTAGAGCACGAGTATGCGCGGAGCGCTGTGAACTGTACGGTTTTGCCCAGCGAGCGCGTCTCTGACTCGTAGTTTCTGCGGGGTAGACAGAACTGAATTGTCTAGCTGATTTGTTCAATGAAAGGAGTGGTGGAGGGGAGATTCGGGAAAGTAGACGAGGAAAGGGGCGGGTTCAGGGAAATGATGTTGGCCTCTCAGCCGAGCGGGAGGCTCATCGTTGGGGTTGTGCTCTTACTGCAAGGGTTTTGGATGGCTTACTTTGCTGGGTACTGCCGCGGGAGTTTAAGGGAATCCGCGAGCTACCTCGAAGAAAAGAACGGTGAAGAGGGAGAGTCGGGGTGGAAATGGGCCTTGGCGCGAGCGACAGTAATGCCGCCCGACAACCAGACTCTGGTTGCGGGTCTGGACGGTTTCGAAGAAGTGTTGGAGGGCTTTCCGCAGTCGCCATTGACACTTGAGCAGCTGAACCTTTGCGATCCTAAGGAGAATGTGGTGCTGAATGGCCACTGGGAGTGCGCGACAGACGTGACCTGCAAAGCGTGCTTTCAAGGCAGTGCAGATCGCTATGCAATGATAGTTTCGGCTTTCGCGGATCCAGTTATGAAAGAAGCGCGGCTGAAAATGCTTGCTGAACGTTTTGGCTTGGCTCGAGAGAACAGTGCAGATCAGAAAAGTCTTGTGGTGTCTGCTTTCAATTACGGTCAGGCATATTTGTTTTTAAACTGGGTATGCACCTGCGAATTGTTGGGGCTTGATGCGCGAACATTCACAGTGGCGGTTCCGACCGATTTGAAGGCACAAGCGTTGCTAGAAAAACTCGGATTTGCATATTTTGACTCGACCTGGATAGCGAACCTCTCTTGGCGAATTGCGGAGCTATATCCTGGATTGGCAAATACCGGTGGACACGCTGATATCAACAACGTTCTCCTCCTAAGTGTGAGCGAAATTTTACACGAGACTGGTCATAGTGTTCTCCTCCAGGACGTTGATGTTTCCTGGCGTTCAGCAAAAGTGTTAGATTGGTTCAAGCAGGCCAGAGCCGGTCGGGATCTGCTCGCTATGAGTTCCCCATACCGTGTTGCCAAGGGGGGGATCAACACGGGCTTCGTGTATTTAAAAAACACGTTTGCGACAAGGATTTTTGTCGCAACTCTGTGCAACGCAGCGGCAGTGAAGGAGAGATCTGATCAAGAGCTGTTCAATATTGTTCTTCGCAGGTTCGAGTTTGGCCAACTTCGTTATCGCGTGCTTCCGCAGTCTTTATTTTACAAGTACTCTGGGAAGCGTGCGCCTCCACCAGGAAGCGAAGCGCTTGTTTATCACGCGGTGGGGAACCACAAAAAGAAGAGTAAGCTTATATGGAGATGGGATCGGAGCTTGTTTTTCTGTTCTGAAATTCTAATGATTCTCAAATTTGACAGGCATGTTATTTCACGACGTTTGGGGTATGTCGCAAAATTGCTCCGCGTACGATGAACAGGTCGAAAGTGATTATGTATTGGTGGTGAAAGACTGAAAAGTCCTCCACCCGCCCATGCACCGTGTGAAGTCTACCGATTGAAATTTTAAAAGAGACCTCACCAGTATTGATTGTGAATGAACATTACAAAAAGGAAACGTTGTTGCTAACGATAGGAAATATATTTACACTGCACTATGTATAATGTATGTACAACTCCACGAACAGGCAGGGCACTACTACCCTGTCCGAGTTTTCCGAATACGATCCCTAATCGCATCTTCCATGGCATTAAAACGATGCTGAACCTCCTGTACGCAGTCACGACCAACAACTAACAGCCTTGCGATGACAAGAGGATCCGTCTCATGCCGCGCCTGTTCAAATTCTTTTCGAGCATTTTGACGCAGGACAACAGACCACTGCTCGCCTTTGTCATTTGGCCAGTAAAAACATTTTGCTGTGAAAACATAAAGCTACAACAGTCAGCATAATCGCCATCAAAATTGCAAACGATGCGCTCTTCGTCGCATCTCGTCAAGCATCAGATCATCGACGCATGAAGACTCAGTCGATAAATTTGGCTACATTTTTTTTTTTGTCTCGTTCAGTCCATGCATGAAACATCTTCGTCTTTGGCGTCGAATCACGATGCAAGAGGAGTGCAACTGCTCTCGAAAAAAAATTAACCAGTAACGTACCAGTGCGAAGAATCTCTCGGTACAGCCGAAGAGCCTCTCTGTTTGGTGGCTTCCGCTGCATCGTAGAAACAAATTGTGAATGGACCGCACTAGCTATTCAAACAATCAGAGCAAAAGGTCAGCTACACACACACACTCAATCAACTCCACGCGAACATATCGCCACCTCTCCTCCCTCTCATGTGCTGGCAAACAAAACAACGCGCGAGACGGCATGATATGGCTCAGAGCAAATCTAGAAAAAAGGTATATCTTCACCGTTCAATCTGACAATACATGCAATTTAAACATCCTTGCCGCCGCCTCTTGCTGTGCCGCCCCGCTCTCCGCTGGCCCAAACGAAAGAACTAACTCACCTGCGCGCTTTCAACACATTTCGGCGACCCCGTCAACACCCAACTCTTCCAAGTCCACGGAACGTGCACCAACTCCGCGCACCCCTGACGATGGGGTACTGTCGTCTGTCATCCAATGAACTTCACAACACCCAACTCCCAGCCTCAAACGACCAACATGAGTCACTCACTGGCGATACGGGTCACTATCTGACTATTATCACTGATATAAGTTACTCTCCTGGTGCTCCGTCAGTACTCGTACGCGATGGGTGGATGGATAGGTGAAAGTGGATGAATGGATGGTCGATGCATGATGGTTGGCTGTGCAGGGATGATTGTCGGTCACCCAGATACATAGCTCTGCTGTGAGTATGGTCGTAGATCTTCTGCAAAATTTGCTCAAGTTTCAGTTACGCAGAAGTTTACTTGTCTCGGTTTTGTTCATTCAGACACTTTTGAGTTGAAATCAGTCAATCGATGAACATTGACAGTGAGAATGGATGAATGAATGAATGAATGAATGATAATCCCAAAAATGAATGGTCATTGCTTGGGAATCAGTGCAGGTGATAGCAAGTGCTATCAACCTATAGCACCGGTCTATGGTAAAACAACTCAGAAATACTCGGAACTCAGAATTCAGAACAGAATTCAAACCCTAACCCAAGACTAGGCCTCTTGGTTGAGGTGAAGAAGCGTTCTCTATTCATTGAACCTTTTACCCGTGTTACCATGTGTTACCAGTAGTAATAATACGCTGTGATTGTCCTTTTAACTTAGAAGTAGCACATTTTAATAGAACAAACAATGAGCAGCTCATGCTTACGGACCCACTTATCTTACCACAATCAAAAGAAAGTATCCGCTACTTCCTTTAGGCGCCGCGTAGCTTGTCGGTAGCGAAGTTAAGGCGCGGATGTACTAGTACCTATAAGAGCGATTACCATACATTACTAGTGCTACTCAGTTACTAACAGGGCACGAATAAGCAGTTGTAGGCAGCAGATGTACATAACTTCTACGTCGCCCGCACTTCCGCGGTTAGTTGGGCTTGTAGGAGTGTGAAAATTAGACCGCAACCTGCAGACCTCGTTTCTCCAAAACATCTGTTCTGAACTGACTGTGAATACTTCGGCCTCAAATCAATCAAAGAGTACTCAGCACACGCCATTGAAGAAGAAAAGGCTCCGATCTTATCCGGACCCTCGAACCCAAGAATACAAGTATGCCAGACATCTTTGGTTTGACAGAAAACAGTCGAATTGGTCAAATTGATTCATTCGAAAGCTGAATTCTGAATTCTGAATTCTGAATCATTCTGAATTCTATTCATGAACCTGAGGGAATGCGCTGCGAGTGATAAAGTTACTTGACGTTTTCGCAAAGGAGGGAAGGAAAATAAGTATACTTTCTTTACTTTCATTCAAACTTTACTTTCATGAGTGAACAGTTTCAATCAATCAACAACACACAACAAAGCGAACCAAAAAAACGAGAAAAAGAGAAAAAGAGAAAAAGAGAAAAAGAAAATGCCGCGTTCACTATCAGGTCGGCCGGATTACTTCTCTCACCAAACCCGGGACGCTTTCCACTCTCTAATTATCTAAAACACCCAGGTCCGGTACCAAATTTGCCCCTCGCGCTGGGGACATGACACAAGTGACGCAGGAGCCCATTCCTACCACCTCTTAGCACCCACGTACTTGCGAACCCCTCGTCTGTTGCTCGAGTACTAGAGTATCGGCTGGTGCCCCTTAGCGCGAGAGAGACCCCGAGGTTTGCAAGTCCCAAGTCGCACAAGGGCAAAGTCTTGCTGGGACCTTTGGGGACCGCGCGGGGGCTAAGGCCAACTATCGAAAACACATATCCTCTGCGGGGGTACGCGGAGCGACGTGCGCGTGCGGATTTCGGCGGTCCGCGCTGCTGTTGAGCGTCTCGCAGTTCCAGCCGACGAGGGGATCCCGTCGCCCGCCCGACTCCTCCGCGGCGGTAGTAGTTGGCTATACGCCGCTAGTGTTCGGAGGAGGGGGAGGAGGGAGGAGGTACGCGGGCACACGGAGGGAGTAGCATGCGATGTGCAGGCGATGGCGTACGAGCGCGACGAGAACCGCGGCGCTGGTGGCGTGGGCGATCGGGGTGGTGATGGTGGGCTCGCTAGGGGTGGACGGAGAGGAAGTGGAGCTGATGATGCTGTTCAGGTTTAGCACGGGCGTGGAGGACTCGGAGCGCGAGGAGCTGGGGATGGTGAATAACGCCGTGGCGGCCGCGGCGTTGCTAGCAGTGCGGCACTGTAATGAGAGGAATGGGTCGGTGGTGGAGGACCTTGCGGCGGAGGAAATGGCTGCGTGCTCGGACCTGACGTTCACAACAAAGTCTTTCGACACGCAAAGCGAACCGTCCATCGCGGTGCGGTCGTACCTGTCTTCATTCAGGGAGTCACATATTGTCATTGGCGCGACGAGGAGCGCATGCACGATGCCCGTGTCGATATTGTCGTCCGCAAACGACCTGCCCACCATCAGCTACTGGAGCACGTCGGAGGAGCTGTCGGATGAGAGCATCCACACACGCTTTCAGCGCACCATTCCGTCCGATCAGGCCACCAGCGAGGCCGTCGCGTCCCTTTTCCGCCAATACGACCTGAGCTACGTGTCCATGTTGTTTGTGGACGACTCATACGGCAACAACTTTCGCGACAGCCTTTCCCTGGCGTGTGAGCAGCTCGATATCAAAATTTACACGCAGAGTTACAAGCGCAGAGACACCTCCTCCGTGTACTCGGCTGTGCGGAACCTCCACTCGCTACAGCTCAACGTAGTCTTCGTCGTTACCTTTGCCTCCGACGTCCAGGACATTCTGGAGAGCATGCACGAGTTTGGCATGTACGGCGAAGGGACTCTGCTGATTTTTTCGGACAGTATTACGACGGACGTGCTCGCCAGGGTGGTGCAGCAGAGCTCTTCCACGGCAGATGTGATAAACGGAACGCAGCTCGTTTCGGCCGTCGGCGGCGACTACACCAACCCAACGTTTGTGCGCCTGCGCAACCTGTGGGCAGACGGCACCACTTTGGAGGACGTCAATTACATTAGAAGGTATTTTCCTGGCGGCGATTTGTTCTACGAGGTAGAAGGGGAGGACGCTATGCAGGGCCAAAATATCTCCTCCTTCAATATTACGTTGGAAGACACTTTTTTCCAGGACACGCTCAGTGAGCTCACGCCCGTGGCTCCCTACGCCTATGATGCTGTGGCGAGCGCATGTCGCGCATCTTGTATGTCTTACGCTGCTGCAGCCGCGCTCAACGAGTCGGACGTCACAGTAGACAAGTATGGTTCCGATGTTGCTTCTTGGAAGACAGGCACCTCTTTGCGCAAGCAGTTGTTGTCTGACTCATTTCCTTTCCAGGGAACCTCAGGATATATTCGCTTCGACTCGGAGACCGGATCTCGGGACCCCTCAACGGTGTACTTCAAGGTGCGAAACCTTTTCGTGAACGATGCGCTTACCTCTGTGTACTCCGTCTCCACTGCCACCTGGATCAATCAGTCGTACTGGGAGACCAACGACCTTCGTTTCCCGCCTGGCAACGTTTTGACGCCCCCTCTGGACTTGGACCCTCCGGTTGAGACGAAGAACCAGGTATCGGACTCTCTAACCGTGATGATGTACGTTTTCTTTGCTTTAATTGCTGCTGTCGCTCTCGGCCTTGGGTGCTGGCTCATGTATCATAAAAAACACCGGGTAGTGAAAAAGAGCCAGCCGGAGTTCCTGCTCATTTTCTTGTTCGGCTCGGTGGTGAGCGCGGCGAGCATGATTCCGCAGTCCATAGATGACAAGTATTACTCCACCGCCACTGCATCCTTGGGCTGTGATCTTTTGATCTGGCTTCTAAGTCTTGGTTCCACCCTGTCGGTGTCCGCCCTCACTGTCAAGCTGTACCGCATCGAGCGTATCTTCAGGAATATGACGCTCAAGTCATTGCTCATCAAGACGACGCAGCTGTACCGGGCCATAGCCATCATCGTTACTGTGAACGTCATCCTATTGCTCCTGTGGACCTTTCTTGTCACGTTCGAGTACTCTCGCGAGGTAATCTCCACAGATGATTTCGGAAACCCAACGGCAAGCTATGGCATTTGCCGCCTTGGTCAAGACGCTGGTCCTGCTGTATACGTGGTTGGGAGCTTCATTCTCATTTTCCACCTCGCGCTGTACATAGTGGGCGTGGTTTTCATGTATCGTGTGCGAAACATAAACACGGATTTCCAGGAATCCCGGTTCTTGGCCTTTGCACTGGTCTTTCAAGCGCAGCTGTATATGCTGGCAGCGCCAATCTACCTCGCGATCTCGGACACGGAGGTCAACACGCGATTCATCGTGTTTTGCCTGGTGATCTTTTTGTCGACCATTGCCATGATGTTGCTGGTCTTTGTTCCGAAAATGATTGCTGTCATAGGGGACAACAGCATGCCCAAGGAACCGTCCAGCCCTAAACAAGCTGTACATAAGGTAGAGGAGCTTCGGCAGGAGGAGAACAACCACCTCCCCACTGCGGAGCTGCCGTCTGCCCAGAGCTCGCCTTCTCCGAGGTGCGGATTCGGCTTTACAAACTCCTCGTTGGATGAAAATTGTTCCTACAACAATAAGGCAACAGGATCTGGCGAGGAGCGAATGATCATGAACTTGTAAATTAAGAAATTATAACCCGTCAAATTTTGGTCATCATTTTTTCTTTTTCTTTTTTTATAATAAAACTTGGAAGATTTCGAGCAAACACACGTTTGAGGAGCCATCGAACCACGAAGCGGTCACAGACCTGCTTGCTTGAAAATGCTTGTCATCCTTCCGGTGCAGACCGTCAGCCATATGACCAATTCTAGAATCCTTCTGCTCCGGCAGCCGGGCTGGATTCCAATGATTGCCCCGGCACACCAATATACGTGGAAAGCTGTCAAAAGAGACATCCCAAATATTCCGAAGGTTTTGTCGTCATCTTCTCCAATTCATTTTACAAAATTCAATAAAAATAAAAACATACACCGAATAATCCTGTTTTTTAAAAAATACACACAAGAGAGAGATAAAAAGTCACAATCTCTGAACAATCTTCGCGAGGGCGCGAACGCCGCGTCGGATGACATCCTCGCTTGTGTGTGCTACGCACAAGCGCACGCTGTTCCGAGCCGAGCGAACGACTCCGTCGAGCGAGCCCGGGACAAGGCAGTTTTCCGCGGCATCGGGCACCAACGTGCGTTGCCCCGGGAGCACAGTCAGTTTGGCGGAATTGCAAAGCTCATCAAACCTGGTGGAGCCACTGTCGATCCACTCGCCACTAGCGCCACCCCTCCCGAGCTGCACCCAAGCAAAGTACCCGCCTTTTGGACAAGAGGCTCGACTTGCCAGGTTGGCTGCATCAAGCTCTTCAAAGAGGGTTTCCATCCGCACGCGAAGCGTCTGTCGCGTGATTTCGATGTGGCGTTGCAAGGCCCCGCTCTCGATTAGCTCGGTTCCCAGAACCGCGCCGAGCGGGTTTGCGCCGCCGCCGCTGCGAATGGAACCGGCGTCCAGATAGTACTTTTGCAGCGTCTTCGGGTGGCCGAGCAGGAACCCGAGGCGGAGCCCCGGCGCATAGATTTTGGAGAAGGATCCCATGCTGATGACGCGCTCCGAATCGCCGCACAGCTCGGCCGCATGCGGAACGTGGCGTCCGTCAAACGCGAGCTGATTGTACGGCTCGTCAAAGACGACGTGCGTGGAAAACCGTTCGGCCAGCTGCGCCAGCTCGCCGACCTCGTCCTCGTTGATCGCGAGCCCGGTCGGGTTGTGAAAGGTCGGCACCAGGTAGATCATCGCCGGGGGCGGCGCGCCGCTCTTCTCTCGTCCTTCGAGCCCTTCTCGCAGCGACTGCACCATGGACCCGTCCCGCGCCACAGCCACCGCGCGGCACCCTGCGTCGCGCAGCACGCCGTGCGCCAGAAAGTACGTCGGCGCCTCGCACACCACGTCCGCGGACTCGCCCAGCGCGCGCATCCTCGCTGCCACCACGCCAAGCGCCGCGCTGATCCCGCCCGTGGCGGCCACCTGATCCGCCGAGCACCCTCGCGCCAGCCCCGCCGCCACCGCGCGCCGGAACGCCGCCGGCCCTTCCCCAGGACCGTACTGCAGCCGCAGCGCGCAAGGCGCCAGCGACTGCAGCTCCAGCGCGCCAAGCAGCCGCTCGTCCGGCTGCCCCCGCGCGAACGCGCACCAGTCCGCGATCATGATGCAGAGCGCAGAGCGCAGAGAGCAGCGCCTTGCGCGCCGACGGCAGGGCAGGGGAGGGCAGCAAGCGCCGCACAGAGCAACAACCACAGCGACCACAGCGACCACAGCGACCACAGCGACCAGCTCAGCTGGAGGACATCCACGCGGAGAAGTCGACCACTTTGCGCGTGGCCACCTGGGGCGCGGGACCTTGAGCTTGAGCTTGAGCTGGAACTTGAGCTGGAACTTGAGCTTGAGCTTTAGCTTTAGCTTGAGCTTGAGCTTGAGCTTGAGCTTGAGCTTGAGCTTGAGCTTGAGCTTGAGCTTGAGCTGGAACTTGAGCTGGAACTTGAGCTGGAACTTGAGCTGGAACTTGAGCTGGAGCTGGGTGCTGTGGAGTCTGTGGAGTCTGTGGAGTCTGTGGAGTCTGTGGAGCAGGACGCTGGGAGGGCTGGCGTGCGGCGGAGAAGTGGGTTCCCAGATGGAACCGGATCTTGGACTTGAGCTCCGCCGCGCGGCGGTCCATCTCGCGGATGGTTTGCAGATTTCGGAGGAGCTCCTTCTCAAGGTCGTCGGGTACTGAGGTCGACAGTGAGATTGAGGTTGAGCCTGAGCCTGAGCCTGAGCCTGAGGGAGGTGACTCGTCGAGGTAAACGGCGTTGTCGAGCTCGTCGATGTCCTGGCCGAGCTTGCCGTGGCCGAACTCCACGGAGATGTCCACGCTGCCGTCATTGTTGACGCGGATGAATCGCGACGGGCTCTTTGGCTCGCGGTCGTGGTCTCGAGGAGGGGCTTGCACGCTGCATGCATCGACTTGCGTCGGGGCCCCGACTCTATCTGATTTTGAGGGCGTCAATTGCACCGTTGTCTCCGTCGCAAGCGGGACCTCGATTCTCAGAGACTTCGTCTCCTCCGTGGTATCGTCCACCTTGCTCTCCGACTGTCGAGCGATGGCATCTCGAAGGGGGTTTGCTTTGGAGGAAAGGTTTTTCTGCAGTCGCCGATCAGCTCCCTGACCCGGCTGGTCTCCTTTCATCGCCTGAGCCTTTGGAGCGGCCGAATGGCTTAGCGGCTTTACCTCCTTCGCAATGACCGCGTCTTGCTTGGCGACGGGAAGGCCGCCACCGATTCCAGCCCACGAAGAGACACTCTCTTCGTCGTCCTTCTTCTCCTCCTCCATGCTGCTTCCTCTGGACGCGCAACTTGACTTGCGCGCGTGTGAGCCATATCCTGGCTTTGTCAGGGGAAAGGCGCGGTTTCGCGGTACCACAAAGTCGACGAGGTCGTCTCGCACAATCTCCAAGCGCGCGCTGCGCTTGTGTGCGAGAGACGGCTCCGTCATCGCCTTGGCGCTGTTTCGTGTGGGAGCGTATGCTCGAGCGTGCCTTGAGGATGAAGAGACTCGGGCATGGAAAGCGAGCATTCACACAAAACCCTCCGAGTTGACTAGGGTCGCTCAATTGGAAGTAATGGTGTGGCACGTTGGCTAGCTTACATGTTTTCTCTTCTCGCCTCGCGATAGCTCTTGATTCACCGTCGATTCGGCCAAAGCGATTTCGAATCGCTCTTCGACAGGGAAAGCTCAATGGTCGAATCGGGACGTATCATGGTTCCCGACAAAACCTTGTCCCCTTCCGCACCTGTATACCTGGAAAAAGTGTCACTCTCGAGCCGAGATTAAGGAGAGCACCGAGATAAAGATTTCATCAAATCTGAAACTTGCATCATACTTTTGATCACTCTCGAACCAACACGCTTCTGTATACATTTTCACCTGATTCTAGCTGTGGAGTGTCACGGACTGGAGGTTGGAACGTTTGCAGCCCTCATCTACAACCTTTTACCTCGCAAACTTTCGAATATGAACCTCCTCGACCCAGACTCACTGCAAGCTGCAACCTCTTTTGGAATTACTTGTCTAAACCTTTTTAGAAATGGGAAACTTCAACTTGGAAAAATAATTCCGCCAACGGCTCTATACCCACGTTCCCAGCGAACCTTCTTCTCTAATCATGAATTAAAGAAGCGTTTTTTGTTCCTCGTGGAACTATGCTGCTGTCCCACGACCTTACCCAACCCCCAATGTTCCCCTTATCGCCGGACTACTGTGCGCTACTCCAATCTACTACCTCATTGCTACCCAAGGACGCTATAAAACGGTAGGAGTGCTCCCGAAAAGAAAGAGAAAAGATGAGAGAAGAGAGAAAAGAGAAAAAGTTGAAACTGAACAGTCCTAGGACCCTCTATGCCGGAGTAGGAAAGGGCTAACCCCGGGGTACGCGACCCTTTCCGTCCCACAACAATTGTGGGGACAACTGTGGGGATAGGTGTGGGGGCCACGCACAAGCTAGGATTGGGTGATAATGGCGTGCCAAGCGTGCGACGTTGGGGATGTGAACGGTCTGGATGGGGACTGGGCAGAGCCGAACGGCGCCTTCGCGAGCGGAGAGGACGGTGCAGAGGCAAAGCTGTTGGGCGACAACAAGAATACGGCCGCTGTGCTGGAAGCGGCGACGAGTTTGCGGCTCTTGGATAACGCCTTGGAGGAGATCGGGACGGGAAGGTTTCATGTGGGTGTGCTGGTGCTGGCAGGGTTGAGCATTTTCGTGGATATCTCGGAGCTGGCGCTGACGTCCCTACTGTACGTAGAGTTTCAAAAGGACTGGAACGTAAAGCCAGAGGAGCTGGCAGTCATCGGGTCGCTCACCTCATCGGGTTTGATGCTCGGGTCGATCTTTTTTGGCTGGTTTAGTGATCGGTATGGGAGGGTGTTAGCCTTTGGGCCCACACTTTTAATATGTGTAGTGTCGGGACTGTTGTCCTCGTTTGCGAACACCGTCGCTACTTATGGTATCTCAAGATTCTTCTTCGGTATTGGAGCGGGCGGCAACCTGGTTATTTGCAACACCATTCTCCTCGAAACGGTGCCTTCCAGCAGACGAGCCAAGTACGTCATCCTCTCTGGCATCGCGTTTGGGATCTCGCATTTGGTAAGCGTACTCCTCGCGTGGCTCTTGTTTCCTACGCTGGGGTGGCGCTGGGTGATCCGCGTCATGGTCACATTTTTCGCGCCAATGGCTTTCTTGTACACTAGGCTCCTGGAGTCACCAAGGTTTCTCGTTGGAAAGCGGAGGTACGAAGACGCCGTCGAAAACTTGGCAGAAATCTCGCGCCGCAACAACTCGGTGATGCCAGCCTACTTTACTGTGGAAAAGCTTTCTTCGTTTCACGAGAATGCACAGCCGCAGAGCGACTCTGCATCGTCCTTGTCCAATACACCAGAACTACTCAAGGCGCGAACTCTACGCGTGCTCCTTCCACTGCTCTTGGTGTGGTTCCTATCGTCCCTATCCTCGGGTATCTTTCAGTTTCTTCCGCTGGAGCTTCGTAAGCAAATTCCAGGGCACGCCGTCCATTATATAACCGCCGTGGTCATGGCTGTAGCTGGCCTTTGCGGAACTGCAGTTAATTTGAGTGTTGCGCCGCTCTACTCTCGGCGGCATATAATTCGAATTTCGACGCTGTTGTGTGCGTTGGCGACCTATTCCCTTGTTTTAGGCTCGCACTCTTTTCTGATTCTCGTGTCCGTTTTCTTCATGCACGTGGGTTCATGCGCTACTACGGGAATACTGTACCTCTACACTCCGGGCGTGTTCCCGACACGCATTCGGGTGACTGCACTTGCAATTTGTGTCGTGTTCAGCAGAGTCGCAAACATCGTCTCTCCCTTTGTCGTTGCCGCCTTTGCGGACTCCAAATTGTGGATTTCGAGTGTCGTGTTTGGCTCCTTCTACCTTTGCACCGCTGCAGCGTCGTGGCTGCTGACATTTGAAGCTCCAAACGATCAGCTCTACGAAGGAGATGAAGTAGAGCCCTCTGAAGAAACGGTCAAGTGGGGCCCCACTCCTGCGGCTGAGAAACCAAGATCTTTTGAGATATGACAGCGTTCCTCCATTGTTTCTTCAAATCCTAAATTTCCGGATCATCTGGTGATATCTAGCGATCCAACAAGCTGTAAAGTAATAAAATCGTTCTAAAAGAAATATAGATACGAGTTTTTTTTAAGACATTTCTCTCTCTGTTTGTCAATTATGATCAGTCGGCTCTTGTGCTCCGGTACATCTAAACTTGGTCCTGTCGAGAGGATGCTGCTTCGGCCGTGACAGGAATCTGTCAACTTTGCGACGAAGAAGTGAAGGATCGCTTGCTTTGGGAGGAACGAGTTCTCGCCGCCATCGCATTATGGCGGGTTTGTTGCAGTTGACAGTGCTTGTTTGGACATCGGTCGAATGGGCCGACCTGAAAAGACTGATATTCTTTGCTTGGCACATGCTCCTTAAACTTGGGAAGCTGCCCCCCGTTTCCTGAAGTGTCCAACGAAGTGTTTGTGTCACTCGGCTGGAAAAGGCTTTTCCTGAGTCCATCCCCTTGCACGTCCATACGCAACCGAAATTTGAAGCTTGGAAGAACGACCCCAAAACCCAGGAGATGCTTAATAGCGTTCTGCGCCACGAGGCCGGCCAACATTAGGCACAGTCCTGGCAGATCTGCCTTAACGACACCGGTCTTGGAAGACTCATCTTGCTTTTTCCCCTTGGCTTGCATCGTTGAACTCTGACTCGCCTCATCTCTTGCAGTGAGGCAGTCCAAGCATGCTGTTTTCCCGGGCAGTATAAAGTTGACAGCAGCTTGTGTCGAATCTGCTTCTAAGACGACATTAAAAAACGGAATATCGAGTTCCAAGCAAAGCGTATTGAGGCGTTCTTTTGCCTGTCCTCCAGCAGTATCTACACAAGAGATGACGAGAGACGTCTTGTAAGGGTTGAGCTCGCTTGTGCGGCTTCTTCTGAGTTGATTGAGCTGCTCTGGTAGCTCACCTAAGCTCTCCGCGGCGGTGCTCGGCCTCGATTCGGAGCCTCGTTCCGTTGGGCCAAAGCAAAGAAGCTGCTGCCTCATAGCAAGGTAACCCATGTCATCGAACAAGTCTAGAGGCTCGCCATAAACGGCGCAGCCAGGATTGACTTCAAAAATATTCAGCCTCGTCGCTTGTGTTTTGTTCATTCCGATATGTTCTGGACTGTAAGCCGAGGATTCCAAATCCCTGGCCTTGACCAGCCCGACATCCACCAGCAAAAAGCGTTTCACGCCACTCTTGGCCAAAAGCGGAGCAACCTGAGACCCAACCCTTCCAAGGCCGACAATAGCTACAGTGACGTCCTCAATTCGCGAATAGTCGCTGACTAGGCCTTCGCTTTCCAGTCGCAGAAGCCTCTCGCGCATCTTTTCCTCCTCCCTAAACTCGAGTTGGACAGGGTCCGTCACCGAGTGGACAGTGCGAACCTCACTTTCTTCCTCGTCGCCCTTCTCCTCGAGCACCTTTGGCTTGAGCATTTGCAACTGCTGCCTAAGCTTCGTCACGTACCTGATCAGCTCCTCGCTCGTCATGGGCATAGGGCATGCATTCCCATCTTCGCTCGACGCAGCTTCCACCACAGCATCTCCTGCTTCTGTCTCTGTTCCTGTCCCTGTCCCCACCCCTGCCGCTGTGGAGGACACTGGCACCGACGCTGAGGTCGACACTGGGCCATTGCCACCTTCCATCGCTGCCGCAACGGGCGATGCACTGGAGTTGCACAGATCTCTCAACTGCCACAACCTCGCTCAGCTAACTGCATGGGCTGGGTTGGCGCGCGTCCACAACCCTTTGTTATGGTGCAAATCTCTCTATCTGGCGGACTCCGCAGACGTGCTCTGCATATCTGGGCTCCAACTCAACTCCCAATTATCTGTCCATGTTCATGTTGAATAAAGGACTATGAAAAAACAAGTGGTGTACATAGTACAACACTACTGTTGTGTGCGCGAGTACCCGCTCATTAGGTCACGAGACATAGTACAATATGACCGTTACGCTGTAAGGAAGTCCATAATGATTATGATTATCATGTCATGATTGATGGTGATCGATCGAGATGTTTGCACGAACATTTAGTGGTTTGAGAACGTCACTTCGACATTGCCTTCCATTGCATCGCCGGAGCAGAGCGGCCCATTAGGCAAAGGTTTTGTGATATTGTGAGATGGAAGCAGATTTCAGAAATCAGAAGCGACGGTCGATGAGGCCCAAGTCTGGACTGTCAGAAGAAGAATAGTCTGTCCCCATCCGTTCGTTCGTGAAAAGGTGGCTGTCATCATTGAAGAGCAGGTTTACGCAGCATAGAGTTTGATGGAGTTTTCTGTACGAGTACTTTTGTATTGCAGTATTGCAGTCTTCCAGGCCTGAATGCTGCTCGTTGAGAGAGCGAGCTTGTAGTCTGCGTGCGTTGTGGAGGACGTCGTTGTTGCAGCTCGAGGTCGGCAGATTGTGGTAAAATGAGTGCGTTTGGCTCTCAGCTCAGCAGGGACAACTGGGGGATGCAGCAGGCGGCTCAGCACCCCTTGAGGTCGATGAGCAAAGAGGAGGAGACCCAGGTCACCTTGCGCATGCATGAGCAGCAGAATGACCTCCTGAGACGCACCATCGCTCAGCTCCGGCACACGGTAGAGCAGGAGCAAGGTGCCCACGCCGAAACCAGAAACCGCCTGGCCCAGGTTGAAGCTGCCTGCAGGAGGTTGGAGGTGATGAAGAAGGTGGAACAGAGCATTTCTGATTTCGAAGTATTGTCCTCGAGGCAAGGAAATCAGGTGGACATCCTCGCGAAAGATAAGCGTGACATTCGCGTACACGGAGGGAGCGGAACACTCAACAAGTTTGCGTTTGGCTCGGACAAACTGCAAGAGTTAATTGATCGCCACGGGAGCACCGCTGCAAGCCACGGTCGCAGGTCTTCCATGGCTCATGAGCTCCGCGAAGAGGAAGCGGGACGCGTGAGCGCCTTAGAGCAGCAAAAGGAGCAATGGCGCAAATTGAGTCAGGCCCGCCAACTCCCACGGGAGGAAGGAAATTTCGATATTTTTGGAAATAAAGTTCTGGACCGTCCTCCGGTACAAGCAGCGACGAACCCGGAAACGAATGACCTCTTTTCTGGTATGGGAACCAACCGTGGGTACGAAAGGGGTGAGTCAGATCTTCGCGCAGACAAGCACTGGGGTAATGCAGGCATGTGGAGGGGCGGGGCGCAAACATCCTCAAGACTGCATACTTCGAACAATAATGGTCTCGACTTTTGAATGTGTCGTGGAAGTAGCTTCGTTCGCGGCTGTGTGTCTGCAAAAGACGAATTAGTGTCTTTTTCTCATGTCAATGATGTTGTAAGCCAATGGTATTGAGAGTTTATCCTTTTTTTTCTTTTTTGGTTGTGCGAGCGACACAGAGGGGTCACACATAGCGAGCGCTGTAAGAAGAATGGCCACTTGTGGGTGGACATGCTTTTCCGACACACTAGGAAATTTCGGAGCATCTGCATATCGTGGTGCACCGATTCAAGCCCCCGTGAATGTGATGTGATATAAAAATGGTGTGACAGATCAAAGAAAATGTGCATTTCAGTACGCAAATACGTTTGCTATCTATAGGGATAAAAGTTTAAAAACAGAGCTTAGGAGAGGCCATCGCCCACTCCGCTTACTGACTCCAACACCTGCTCTTTTAGAGTGCCCACTGCAGCTAGATTGGTCCCGATGAGGTCTTGAAGGTTGGAAAGCGCAGACCGCATTGTTTTCCTGAGGCGCAGCAAAGTTGTTTTCAACGAGTGAGTGGCGACAATCTGCTTGAGGTGGGCGCGCAACAGAGCAATAGAGACTTTGGAAGCCAGCTCAATGTCCAGTCTCGACGCCGAGTCGCTTTTCACAAACACCTTCTCCAAGTGTGAGAAGAGCGAGATAGCTTGCGCGAAGGGCAGGAGAATTAATGCTTCGTCAAGCTCATTAGACTTGATCCCGCGCAAAACGTGCATCACGTGCTCAGTCGGTTTGCGCCCCATGAGAAGAATGTTTGCTTGCGGAGGATGTACGAGAGGTTTTCCAGATTTCTCTGATTCGGCAAGCTCTTCTTCCGATGCTTGCTCCTGGGCGTAGCTCAGCTCCTCTTCGTACTTTTCTAACTTGTCAGCTTCTTCATCAGCGACAACAATCGCCTCCATCAGACGCTCCCCTGCGCGGACGGTCTCATTGGTACGCTTCGAAGCCGCTCCTGACTCCCCTACCCCAGAGTAGATTTCCTTCACGACGTCCACTGCGAGAGTTCCGGTCTTTGTGTGATCAACGTCCTCCACAAGTTTAGCATCAAACTTCTTCTCGAGTTCCTTCTCCCGCTCTTCCTCCGGGAATACAATATCGTTCGTTCTCTCCCAGACGCGGAAAGCTTTGTCATGTCCACAGGACAACAGAAAGGATGCATCCGAGGCAATCGCCATGCACCACACCTCTGCGACGTGACGCTCCAACGATAAGATCATTTCAAACTTGTCTGCATCCCAGTATCTAACGCGGTTGTCCTTTCCAGCGCTGAAGAAGTAGTGAGTCTTGGGGGCAAATTTGACACTCATAACGGCAGCATCGTGGGCAAAGAATGACTTGTGACAGTCCCCAAAGTCCAAGCCCCAGACCTTGACATTCTTGTCTGCGGATCCGGTTACGATGAGGGAGTTGTCAGAGGAGATATCCATGGACAGCACTGGAAGCTTGTGGCCGTACAAGGAAAGAGCAAACTTGAGTGAATCTTCGAAGAAGACTTTAACGGTGCAGTCCAAGAGAGCCACAGCTAGCAAGAGCCTTGACGTACTGCGGTGATGGCTGTACTTTACGCAAAGGACGTCCTCTGTCATTTTCAGTGTGCGCACATGGACTACCTCGAGAGTGCCCGCGCTTGCAGACATTCCGCTCCCCACAGGTTCGTTACGTCTGTTTTTTATAGGCCTGTCCGAGGCGCCGTCATGCTCCCCGCCCTTGCTGCTATCGGCAGAAGAAGACGATGACGACGATGATGACGACGAAGACGCGCTGTCGTCCATGTCCTCATCTTTATCGGACGACTCGTCCTCTCCTTCGCTCTCAGACATGTCATCCACCTCCTTTTCTTGGGCGGCGGTTGCCGCCGCTGCTGCGTTTGCCTCTTGCTGAAGTGGCGACACCAGCTCAAATTCCCAAAACTTTACAGTTTTATCAGCAGACCCAGTGACGAAGCCTTTCCCGTCAGGGCGAATGTCGATAGACCAAAGAGCATCATCGTGCGCAGCGATTTCCTGCATCACCTCCCCAGTTGCAAGGTTATAGAGCATAAGATGGCCGGTCTTTGTGCCGACAAGCCCGTGCATGTCGCCAGGCACAAAGGCGCAGCAGACTGAATACCCACTGGGAAAGGTTCGGATACAGGACCTGGACTTTACGTTCCAGAGCTTGGCCGCGCCACTTGCGGCGCTGAGGACAAGTGTGTCGTCGCTACTGATGGCCACCGAACGCACGTCGTTGCGATGGCCCTGTAGCTCGATAGTACGAGTTCGCTTGAGCTGGACATCCCTCTTCCTCTTCTTGCCGTTGCTGTTGCTGTTATTGTTGCCGTCGTCCTCGCCGAGCTCCTGCACCTGGAGCGAGTAAACCTCCACGCTGTTGCTGTTGAATGAGAGGATAATTTCGATCGTCTTCCCATCGCTGTGACCAAACGCCAGGGAACGCATGCGGTGATCGGTCTGAAGCGCCGCCAAAAGCTGCAGTTCGTCCACAAGTTGCGGTGCCGCGGCGTGACTGTTGTCGACTCCTTCCTTGTCATCCTCGTCGCTGTCGTCGTCGCCGCCGCCCTTGTTCTTTTCCCTTAGCCGTTTGAGCCTCCGCTTAATCTTCTTCTCCACCTCCGCCTTGGAGCGCACTTGGTACACCTCCAACGTGCGGCCCGCCGTCTGGCACGCGAAGAACCTTCCGTCCTTGGAGAACGCCACCGTCTGCGCGCGCTCGCCGCTCTGCCGCGCCACAGGCCCCTGCATGAGGCGCCATGGCGCGCCCGCGTGCCTCGCCACGCCCTCGCCATTCGCCTGTACCAAGCTCCTCTCAGCGCCTTCGCCGCCTTGCGCTCGCGACACTTCCGCGGCGCGCTCTTCCTCACTGACGTGAGCCAGCCCGCGCAGCTGCTGGTCCGACGACCCGGTCAGCACGCGCTCTCCGTCCGGGCTCACGGCCATGCTCCACACGGGGCTGCGGTGGCCCACGAACGTGTGCGAGCAGCTCTGCGTCTCCAGGTCCCACAGCTTGAGCAGCGAGTCCTTGGACGCGCTCATCAGCTGCGCGCCGTTGCTGCCGTTCAGGAACCAGCAGTCTGTTATCTCCTGCTTGTGCCCTTTCAGCCGGAAAAGGCCCGTCTGCGCCACCAGGTCCCACACGATCACGTCCGTGTCCCGCGCGCCGGACACCAGCCTGGAAGCGTCCGCGCTGAAGCGGAGCGCCGTCACCGCCACTTTGTGCCCGGTCCAGACCACCACGAACTGGCGCGACTGGTACTCCCACACGCGCACGGCGCCGTCCGCGTACCCCCCCGCAACGTACCTGTCCCCGCCGCTGAGGGCGATCGCCGTCACGTTACGGATCACCGCGTCCGGGTCGCGCCGCGTACTCTCCGCGGCCTCGAACGTGTGTACGCGCTCGCCGGAGCGCAGACTCCACACGATGAGATCCTGCACGCCGGAGGTCACCACATGCTGCCCGGCCTCGTCCACCGCGACGTTGCTCTCCGCGCCGGCCACCACGCCGAACGCGCCGCTGTCCTCGTACCGCAAGTACGTCTTGCTGCTCGCCATCTTGTCCTCTTGTCCGCGTACACTACCCTCCTGTCCGCGCGTACGCTCCCACGGCTCCCACGGCTCCCACGGCTCCCACGGTTCCGCGGACTGGTTCTCTCTCCTCTTCTGGGCCCGCCGGAACCAAACCTAACCTAACCTAACCTAACCAAACCTGCGGAACCTACGGGACCTAAGCGCTTCGTGCGAGTGACGTACGCGGGGTGTGCGTCCCAGTGTCCGCGGACGGAAGCGCTGCAAAGGTACGCGAGCGAGAGCCAAGGATGAGTGGAGGCGGACGGTAGGAATTGGCGTAGGAGGCGCCTACGAGCTGGGTGAGTGCCAAGGAAAAGGGTTCCGCGAGGGAGGTGTGTTCAGGAGTGTTCGTGAACGCTCGCGAACATGTGGAGCGAAGAGCCGTTACGAGAAGTTGGAAACTTTTGAAGCGTTTTGAACGATTTGAACTTTCGACTTCTGAACTTTGATTTTGATTGAAAGACACGCGAACGAAATGAGCGGTTCAGAAGGAACAGCAATGCATGCGGTGCATGCGTACGAATTTGCGAGCGAGTGGACGGAAACGGACTGGCAACGGGATCAAAATAGTTGGTGATTGCGAGGCCGCTGAGAGAGTATCGAGTGCAATTGTTGATTGTTGATTGCTGTTGGAAGCCTTCTTCCATTTCCATGAACGCATCAGGTCGAATTCGGCGCCGCGTTTTCTGTTTTTCATCACACGTAGTGCATGCCGCAGAGCAAGTGGGGATGTGCATCGGCGAGACGTTGCAACAAACGAGGATTCTTATTCTGCGGGCGAGTGAAAGCTTCCCGTGTCTCAAGAGGCATTCGGTTTTGTATGGAAACACTTTTTGCGTTTTTGCACTGGCTCGGCAAAAGGAGCTGCGTTCTCTAGGTGGTCACGCATGCAAAAACGTAGGAGATGAGCTATTGGCAACGGAATCATAAATTGGGATCAGTTCAGTAATTTGAGTCACAACTGAGCAGGTTTCCTTACCTTTGACTACTGGCTGAGGAGAACTGTCTCGAGCGTCGCAAAAGAAAGAAAGGAAAATGCCTTACTCTTAGTTATGTACAGTGATGATGCGCTTGGCGCAAAGACAACACTTGCCATATGCAAGCCGACGCCTGCGGCGGGAGGCCATCGTGCTTGCGATGAACGGCAAAGTCGCTCCCACGCCGGCACCCCTCATTAGCGAGCGCGCTTCAGCCAAGGAGGAGCAGGTTGCCAGAGCTGAAGCAAAACCCAATCCGTGCAGGAACAAGCTCGTTTCAAAGGCTGACTCTGTCGCTGTTCAGGGAACCTCGCTTGTATGCGCTGCTGCATCATGTTGGCTGTTCTACAATCAGTGGTTCATTGGTGGAGCGTGGGTTCTCACAATACTCGCCAACATCGTAGGGCGGATGTGTGCACGCACTTTGGCTGACACAAAAATGAATCCCATCCTAAAAGCGTTCACGTATCCTCGAGGCCGTCCCGCGCTGTGCTTTCTTCTCGCTCTCATTCTGGTTTTCGTGCTTTATGACGTGCGGTATTTCTTCGGAGAGAATGTCACTGAACAGAAAAGCTTTCTCGTTATCTGGATTAACTGCGGAATCATCTGTACTCTGTACTTTTGGGCGAACGTCGCCATGTCAGGAAGACAAGGTCTGTTGCCCAAAAATCAAGAGAGATACAACGAATTCGACTGGGGGATGAAGGTTGTGTGGATGACGCTCTCTTTACTGACGCTTTTGGTGCACTACAATGGAGAGCTGTCGGCATTTCTGATCGCGACAAGCTGTTATTGTTTGTACTTGTCTTGTGATTGCCTCCCGTGGATGTCCAGGCACGAGGGGGTCGAGCATTGGGCTATATTCAAAGAAATGGGGCCAGGCGGTAGATACTTTGCAGTGCGGCATCTAATTCTTGAAGTTGTCGAGTGGATTTCGCAATACCTCACCCTTGTGCATCAGACCGTGAAACGTGTTCGACACCAGAAGCTCATCTTGTTTGTTCTTCATTTTGGCTTGCAAAGCTGCTCCGTGCCTTTTGTTTTGCTTCGTGGAACCGTATCACAGGCGCTTCTGCACGAGGTTGTGTACGACGTCTTGTACATCATCATCGCAGCATACGCAGATGATGATAGGCTCATTAGCGGAAGCGGCACCACGAAGGTTTGGTACATGAGGTATACCGAATTGAACGTGGCATCACTATTGTCAATATTTTCGCTGATAAGCGTATGCAAGGAGTTTGTGCACTATCGCCACGTCCAGCACGTGGAGGCCCTGGCGCATAGAATCGAAACGCGGGGAAACGTGGTTCAAAGGCTCCTTGCGAATGAGTCAAGTACATTACCGGTTCTTCGCAGACGTCGTCATTTCATGAAAGGCTTCGGGATCTTGTTTAGTCTTGTTGCTGTTGCGACCTCTGTTCAAACAAATTATTTCATTGTTTCCCAACTGGCGAAAACAATTCCAAGATGTGCGAACATCTTCTCTTCTCAATCTTGCACGCTGCGCTACTTGCCCAGTGCTTACCTACCGGGAGGAATTTACGAGTCTGGGGAGTGCATTTCATTTGACCCCATCTGGGTGAACATATCTTGTACTGGAGACGCTGACGTCACCGAGGGGGACGCCCCACCGCTTACTGTCAGTGTACATTACTTGGAAGAACCCACAACGCTGACAGCCGACATCGGGCGGTTCAAGAATTTGAAGGATGTGGCGGTACATCGGCAGCTAAGCTCCGCCGAGAGAAATATCGAATTGAAGTCATACTCGGAGGGGTCTTGGAAACTAGAAGGGCAGATCCCTCGCGAGATCGGAAGCATCTTAAACTTGCGCCGCATAGACTTCCAAAACAATCTACTGACTGGCAACGTGCCTGAGGAACTGGCCAATCTTAAGCAGCTGACGTTCCTGAATCTTGCAGATAATCTTCTGAACGAGACGTCAGTGAATGAGCTGGTTTCGCGACTGAATGTGAATGAAGTATACGTCTAGTCGATTTTTTCGGGCTGAGAGTTTGTGAACTGCATTGCAGACCATACCGTTGAAAGAGGGCTGCTTCATCGGGAATGTTGCCCGCTTCAAGCAAGTCACATAACTTCATGTGGCGCTAAACGAGTTGGAGCGTTTTCGGCGACATTCTTCTTGTTGACTCCTAACTCGGTTGTGATATGGAGCAATGACCGCGAACAACACTGATAGTGAATGTCCTGAAATCGATGAGGTGTAAAAAGCCTGATGGGGGCCACGGGCAACAAGTGATTACAACCTCTCGTGAACTGACAATCTCAACTTTTAAAGCTGAACTGACTCTGAATGAACGATAATCTCAATTTAATTTTGAAAAATAAGGGCAAGGTAAGAAACTTTATCAGGCAACCCTGGCTGCACGCTGACGAAGCTGTGCTCCGTGACCCAGCATAAAAGTTCCTTGACGTTTAGAGCAACCCTTCAACATTGAATCACTAAGCACTTGCGATACCCTCAGAGATCCAATGACTCGGCCCTGCCTTCGCAAACACGACATATGTGCACTATGTTTGCAATTGTGAATACCACTGTATCTGCAGAATTATATACCTTTTCAGTTGTACGGTACAGAGTCACGCCGACAAAGCCATCGGCCAAAAGTTGGTTGCCGCTGATAGAGCACTCTCTTGTTCCGGCCTCGAGCACCATTGGTCCAACTCGTCCAAGAGCCATTGCCGGTTCCCCGGCGCGAATTCTTTCGCCTTCATCATAGCACCGTGCACCGGATCCGCAAATTGTACCCGAAAAAGTAGACATCACCGTTCCTGTCCCGGCCAATGCACTCCTCCATCTTCCGTGCCGAGTTTTCGCAGTCGTAGTCGTAGTCGTAGTCCAAGTCGCTCTCTCTCCTCAGCCTTTGCTCGTCGACCGCCTCCAACTCCAATTTGAGCCCCACTTCACCTCTCTTTCTCTGCGCAGTACTCGAGTACACACCAGCTGTGGCGCTCCCGCATCTGAGTTGGTGGCTCGCACTACAGACTGCGCTGGGAGACAGACGGCTGTCCGCGCGTACAGCGCCAGTTACGCGTACGTACGTACGTAATGTTCGTAACGACTTTCGAGATGTGAAGATTTAAGTCAGTCAGCTCTCTTTTTCCTCACAGAGAAACAAATCTTGATTGATCTTGATCAAAACATTGTTTTTCGGTGCAAATCAAGTCCACTGGCAGATTCCGTTCCATTCCACATCATTCCACGGCTGAAGCCAAGCCAGTCCACGGTCTAACAGCGCCATAAGGACCAAAGATTTGGATCCCATTCTCAAGATGGGGGTATCAACTTTGATCGCGACAAACTCTTCGAAAATTGGAGAAAGAAGGGTGCTAGTCAACTGTACCTGGTATTGAGTAGTTCGCGTATGTTCGCGTGTTCCGTGCGTGTTCCGATAGGAAGGGTTGCGTACCTTCTATCTTCATTGACTAGGGGTATGCTGATAAACCAGATAACCCTCGAGTTGGTGCCTTAGGATTTGAGCCAGAGGTAAGTACCGGATGTCAGTATGTACGATGTTGTCGACTTTTTCAGGGATCATAGGATCGACAAGTCCGATCACCATCCTTCGGAATATCATGGCACTGGCGGGTAGTTCGTGTAACCAGAACAGAATTCAGAATGCAGCTGCCATGTTGTTGCTGGTGTGTTTCTTTCTCTTCCTCTGTCCCCGCACCCTCTTACATCTCAAAAAAATGCTAATTCGGTGGTAGCTGCTCTTATCCGCTGCACGGCGAAGGCACGTCCTAATTCTACTGCTTTGCACATCTTTGCACGTCGCATTCTACGGAGAGGAATAGAGCTCCTGTAAGGCAGTTCTATCCGATCCTTTTGTTCAACAATTGAGTACCAGGTACGCCTCGGGCGCACTTTGGCTTGTCAAGGCGAAAAAAGTGGCGACAAGTGCGACAAGAATAATTTTGAATAATTTTGATGGTTTACCGAGGGGGTTAAGGGAGGCGGGAGTGTATTTATATTTTATATGTAAAGAACAGAGAGGGTTCGGGATTTCTACATATAAAAGAGAGTGGGTTAGAAAAGAGAAAAAGAAAGAAACACCAGAATTCAGAAATCCAAAACCTGACGACCTGACCTAAGGAATTTGTGAATCCGAGATCTTTTACTACTAACTCTATTTTTCAATTGAACATTGATTGAACAACAAGCAGCAAATGTTTACGGGGAGGCTCCCCAACTGCGCGGCCCTTCGCCTTTCCCGCCCAACCTGGCCGAAGGACTGCCCGACTTTTTAGAGGAACGCACCAGTACCCGGTATGGAATTTCGGTACTCGAGTACCCTCTCCAATTGGATGTCAATTTAACGCGTCCACCGTTGATAGTGATCAATGTATCCGGGGTCCTAGGAGATCACGCGTTGGCGGAAGATGAAATTGAGACGCGTGTCATGGCGCCTTTTTAAGGAAACAGGGTAAAAAGTTCTATAATGATCGCGGGATGCGTATCGTCTTGGATTTGCGTCTCCTGTTATCAGCCCGTGCATGGTCGATTGAGGCACTGGCCTACCGGTTGGGCTCATACTTGGACTACAGATGTTCGGGTGGAGGAGGGTGTGTTATCGTCGTCTTGCCCAAGGACGAGGGTTTGCGCGTGATGCTGGAGAAAACGTGTGAGTGGATGTCACGGGAGTGGGGTTTACTGGAGGATACTGAACTGCAAGTCTTGCAACGCGCGAGAGACGTAGGGAAAGTGTTAGGAAGACTGGATGAAAAGGGTAATCCGTATCAAACGCGCCACTCAATAACACGCGCCTTTTTTTTCTTCGTCAACGCGCGGCAGCACGTATTGTAAACACCCAATCACGCGCAGGTGTTTTTTTGTTTTGTTGGTTTGTTTGCGCGCCTAGCTAGAGCGTCTCAGGTGTAGTCCTGTACATACCGGATACACAGACGTGTTTCGAATATCAAGAAATATGACCACTACCCCACCAGTACCGGTAGTTCCTAAAAAACGTTCAGCTGAAGAAGCTCAAGAAGAAATGGTTCGGAAAATCGCGGCACGATTAGATAGCGGTGAGTATGGTCATGATATCGCGAAGCAGCGTGCTAGTCTCAAGCGTCGACTTAAGAAGAAAGAGGAGGAGAAAGCGAGAAGAGAGCAGGAGAAGAAAGCGAGAAGAGAGCAGGAGGAGAAAGCGAGAAGAGAGCAGGAGGAGAAAGCGAGAAGAGAGCAGGAGGGAACAAAGGGGAAAGAGATTCGGATCACCTCCTTCCGCGCGACGAATCCAGATGAAGGGGCCGAGGCTGTTCGTGAGTTGAAGAACAATTTTGACCGGTTGTGGCAGGCGGAAAGGTTGTATTTTTTCTGTTCACGCTCTGCCTTTTTCCATTTCAAAATCTTAATGAATGACAATCCGCTCTCGCTGTTTCAACCTGTCAGCCGTCCCTCTGTGAACATGGCGATCTTAGATGAGACACGTAAATTGCTGTCTCATCTCGAATTGTCTTCGCCTCCTGCGAGTCCATGCGTGTGTGAAGCAAATGGGGTATGCATGATTATCAAAGTCTCCCCGATTGTAAAAATAAATGAGAGTGGACCGGCCATCCTCTTGTTTCTGATGAACTCCCTTGAATATCCCTTAATTGGAAACTGTTTAGCCGTGATTTAGTAGTTGTGGTAGCTTGCAAGGGGGGATGCAGATATCTTTAGACATGTATGTATGTATCCACACACACTCCCGTTCTTTTAATGTTTTCATTAGATTTATTACACGTACGTGTTTGTCTCTCTCTCTCTCTCTTATACTATACTCGTTTGTCACCTGCTGAACCTCAGCTTCTTTTCCTTGGTCGTTTTATCATTTTTGACAGATCTAAGCTTAAGTGATACCCCCATGGCACATGATATTTGGATTGATACTACCTCCCCCTGTCGCGTACACCTCCAGCAGATCCGTAACTGGAAGTTTTGGACGACAGTGGACAAGGAAAAAACATGCACATATACACACGCTCGGGAGGGGGCTGAGAATGGTGTTTGAATGTAGAATCGGTCTTCCGAGCATCGCATTGCTTTTCCTCTTCACTGGGGCGATCATGTACGGTGTATGCCATGGTACTCATTGTCACAATCAAACACTGGATAAAGTCGGGTTTGTGATCATTGTCGTCGGTGCTTGTCTCATCGGGGTAAGGATTCTTTTGTTATGTTGTTGTTGTGGTACTGAGTATTGGCTCGGATTCGAGTGATTGTAGCAGCAAATAGTCTTTTAGCAAGAGCATGAGAGAATGGGTGCCAAGACTAACACCACCACTACTGCGGTTAGATCTCACTCCTCTTCCTTACCGCTACAGATACGGTTATCAGGAAACAAGAGAGCGCGGCCTAGGCGGCGGCGGTCAACTACTACTACTACTACAACTACCACTGGAAAGAACCATAAGAACAAGGATTGTTGTTCTGGATTCATCATACCGGTACCAGTACCAGAAGTATTGCGAGGAGAACAGACCTGGTTCATCCTGGTTCGCATGCAGCCAAGGCGCGTCGGCTGAGAGAATCTCTGAAAGAAGGGAGGCGGGCGGAAGCCTTTCGTAGATACGAACGTTATTCGCCAGATTTTAAAAAGAATATTTTCCTTATGATCTGATTGGTGTACCCGGTACATGGTGAGGCGGATTTGGTCAGGCCATAGTCCAGAATAATAACTACTCTTATATTCTGTATAAGTGTTTTTTCAATTACCTTTATTTTGAGAAAACATTGCTTAATACGAGCCCTTTGAACAAGCACAAGTGGCGCAGCCGCCATGTGCAAGCCCGTAGGCAAATGATGATTATACCTATTATTATACCTTTATTAGGAGAGATCTAGACTTTTCTCCTCAGCTTCCTTCTTTTTCTCCGCCTCCTCGGTCTCCGCGGCTTCTTTCTCAAAACTTTTGTAAATTTCGAGATACACCGGATTTACACGAAGTTGAACCGGTAGTGTGCGACTTGCCTTTGGAGTCCGATAGTCAATGATCTGTGGCCTAGATTGGGTGGCATAAGGTGTGCGAGGGTGTGCAAAGACGTAGAAATTGTGGTACATTCGCCGGCTGTTCTTCTTATCAGAATGGGTCTTCAGATTCCACTTCTCCAAGAACTCGTCCCTGTCCATATACGGGTTCTCACCCGACTTTGATACATCCCTCACCATTCTGTAGAACGGTTCCTCCTCTATAGCATAAATTATACACAATACCGTCCGGATCATCCTCCTCTGTGTCTCGTCGTTCAAAGTACCGTGTTTAGGCGAGTGTAAAGGTTTCATATTCCAGCGGGGGTACTCGTATGCAGAGTCCGTGTAATCTCTCTTGGCCAGCTCCTCGAGCCCCAAGTGGATCTTTTCAGGAGGACACTCCTCTAAAGGCATTTCGGCCTTTTTAAGTGCCTTCGGTTTACGCACCTCCTGTCCACCCTCCAATGCTCCACCAGACGTTTGCGCCTGTTTAGTAGGCCCACCGTTTCCAGAAATGAGAGGGTCGGCGAATAAACAAGGGTCCGCGGCTATTTTCAGGTCTTTGGACCCCTTTTCTGCTGTCGGGGCCTCCCCAATACCAGACGATGCTACCCTCTGGTTACCGCTGCCCCCGTGAGGAACAGTATCTTCGCCCCCGTGAGAAACAGGAAGGGTCAAAGATCTTGACCTCTCCTGGTTTGCCCGGAGCTCACCCACACTCCAAAGGGTCTTGTCCCCCTGGCGTTCCTGTCCCATGTCCCCGCCCCTGCATGTCGCCTTCTCCTCCCCTCCAAGAAGGGGGCTGTACCCGTGCCTCTGTTGTTTCAACCCAGTGTCCTCGTGCCCGTCCCCGTCCCTCTTCCTCTTGGCATTCCTCGTGTATAAATCGGTAGAGGGAGAACTTAAAAAATCAAACCGGTCACCCTTGCCGGAGCTCGCATACGTATCCTGACGATCGATAAGCTTAGTGGTCATCGCGTCGGGCATCGTAGAAGAAGAAGACAATTCCGACATAGTTTAGGTAGGCTTTGCCAAGTTTTGGGTCTGTGGAAAGGTTTGTAGAGGGTTCAATCACAAGGTCTTAGGGAATGTCAACCCGATTTGGCGGATTTTGCTTCTATGCATTTTATTATTTGTTGTTCATGGTTGA